>OY856410.1:300036382-300048882 GCA_963693085.1 Alisma plantago-aquatica | reverse complement strand
ACACACACACACACACACACACACACATATATATATATATATATATATATATATATATATATATATATATATATATATATTCACTGCCGACATCAATAACTGACTTTTGTTACCATTAGATCTATTTTGTATCCGGAATACCCATAATCATCATAATACGATCAACATTGTAATATAAAGACTCATTTTATAAATAGATCATGAAATTTTTATTGTCCCTCAGAAAATAGTAAAAATTATATTTATGACAAATTTGTAAATGATTAACGTTGTATTACAAAACAAGTCTTTGTATTATAACTTTGGTCATTTCATTAAATTTTTTACTGTCTCATTACAAATATGTGTCTTCTGTAAGGAAATTGGGATGATAGATAAGATAATGGAAACAAAAATTTAATGCCCGATTCCCCTGAATAGTAAGATCCTAGAGGTTAAAGGTTTGCAAAGTTATATCTGGTCCTTGAGCAACTCCATTGACATTATCCTTACAGTAGTTTCATGCTTCTTCTTGAGGCAACAACACGCTCCTTCAACAATAACAGTCGAACAATCATCTCCATCGGCTTCCTGGTATAACACCATGTGCAGTGGTTGATGATGTCCTCCTAGCAATAGGTAAGGGCCTCCCACATCTAGAGTAGTCCATACAGACTACTGGAAACTCCACATTGTGCTACCAGAGTCAACGGGAAGGAGTTGTCCCCTTCTGTCGGCATGCTAGTCACCGACATGCTCTCTCACAATTATTCTCATTTGTTCTCTCCCTCTCTATCCCTCCCTTTATCAGGTAGGATTTGCTCGAGCTCTCTATTGGTTACCACAATCATAGAGGACAAAAATTATCAGAGAATCAGATTCTCAATTATGTGTTTTGGGAAGCCCCCAATACTCTATTTATAGGAGGGGTTAGGGTCAGGGTTCCCAATTTGTGTAGGAGTAGAAGGGTCTAGAATTTTTATGAATTTCACAGTCTGTGATAGGTGAACCGATCGGTTTACCAGTGAACTGATCGGATGGCATAGTGAGCTGATTGGTTCACCCAGTGAGCTGATCGTTTCACAATGTTTCCCAATAACAGTTGAATTCACAACTAATTTCCAATCAATGTCCATCATTAATGCTTGTACCAATCTAATTGAACCAAGTTAAATGAACAACTATTGTCATAAATCTAGAAAATCACCAGAAGCTTCAGTTGGTTTGACCGAGTCGACTAGTTCACTAGGTGATCCGGTCGTATCACTAACCTAAACCGATCAGTTCATGTAGTGAGCCGATTGGTTGGTGTCCTGACTCATGCAGAAAAGAAATTCAATTTCAACCAACCTGACACTCCAATAAGTCAGTTCAACACTTAAAATTGATGATTCTGAGTCCAGTCACTTGATCTATAACATCTCAATTTTTAAAACATATAATTCATTGAGCAAGAGCATAATCTTGACAAAACGATAATCATTGCATAAAAACAGAGTTCACATATAAACCAACACAGGATGAAAATAACAATTCTCATACCCAAGTCCTCAACATAACTCAAACATGAATAAAACTAAGCATGTTTACATAGAAACACCCTACACTTTCTCATAACATAAACTCACACTCTAAACTAAAACACATGACTCATAAACATAAAGGAAATCTATTCTATTAATAGTTGGCACCCCACAAGGTAAGGTCTCAGATATCCTAGAGATTCTTCTTTAGTTGGTCTTTAGATAGATTTATCCTTGACGTTGCTCCTTTTCTACGGGCATCACGACCCCGACCATGCATCAAATTAATTAGTAAGTGAAATTGAACATATTATATTTTAAAAGAAAATATGTAAACTAAAAAATAAATTTTAAACATTAAACATTGAAAAAGGGACAATTACTTTTAGATTATGTCTTTTATCTTGACCTATATAAGAATCCTCGGGTTTTGCACTGCTTATGCACCAAAGTGCCTCTTAGATTGCATTGGGTTGCCTCTTCTCTTATGCATCGAAGTTCCTCTTAGTTTTTCTATAATGTGGTTAGTATCACTTTTGTACATTAGAAGGATGGTGATTGGTCTCTAACTGATTTAGGTTGCTATTTATGGTTACTTAGGGTATATTTTATGTCTATGGAGTATTTTTGATGAAATTAGTTCAATTAGGTTCATATGCTCATTGGTGATCAAGAGACTGCACTTGAGAGAGAGAAAACACATTATATATTATCACTAAATTAATTATCATCATAAAAAGGGAAAGGGAGTGAAAATTATGTTACTCATTTTTTATAATTCCTAAAGGAATGGTTATCTACTTGGGGTATTTGCATTGAAAATCAAGCTTCAAATTTAATTGGTGAGAGATTTCATATAAAACCCTAAGCTTACTTTGATAAAAAATTTGGGATGTTACAATTCTACCCATCTTAATTAAATTTCGTCCTCAAAATTTATTTTATGCTACTACCCACATTAGGGTTTTCCTTATCCCTAACATAAAAGGTTTAAGTTATAATGCACACATGTTCATTCATAAGACGAGATTTACCACAACTATAACCTTAAAGAGATTTAGTAACTTAAACCATACATTGTTCATTCTTTTCATCTTCATCATCATCTAACATGGTGAAGATTCTAGCATGTCGCTACTCTCTAGGTGCTTCATTAACTTTGGGCTCTTTCTTTTGAAACTTAGGGCATTTGGGTCTAATGTGGCCCGTTTCACCATATGCATAGCACACTCCGGTTCCAAACCTGCATTCTCCTAGATGATACTTGAATCACTTGCCACATTGAGTCTTCAAAGGTTGATTTACAACAACATCAGTTGGAGCCTTCCTCTTCTCATCATTATGGTGGTTGTTGCTGTGGGAGTGGTTGTTCTTCTTCCATGCTCTTCCTGGGTGGTCTTCTAGTTCTAGGGCAGCATCTAGGGCACTTTTCAAGGTGTGGTGTCCTCATCCAGAAAAAGAAAAACTAAGGTCCTCCTTGAGATCCCTAATGAACTTCTTCGTCTGGTGTCGTTCATCATAATCATATCCATACTTCTGCAAGATCCCAATTTTCTAGAACATATAATTCATTGAGAGGAAGCATAATCTTATTGGGAATGTCACAAAATAATAATCATTGCATAAAAATAGAGTTCATATATAAACCAATAGATGATGAAAATAACAGTTCTCATATTCAAGTCCTTAACATAACTCAAACATGAATAAAACTAAACATGTTTACATAGAAACACCCTACACTTTCTCATAACATAAACTCACACTCTAAACTAAAACACACGATTCATAAACATAAAGGAAATATATTCCATTAATAGTTGGCACCCCATCAGGTAAGGTCTCGAATGTCCTAGAGCTTCTTCTTCAGTTGGTCGTTAGATATATTTATCCTTGACGTTTCTCCTTTCCTGTGGGCATCACACCCACAACCATGCATCAAACAAATTGGTAAGTGGAATTGAACACATTATATCTTTAAAGAAAACATGTAAACTGAAAAATAAACTTTAAACATTAAACATTGAAAAAGGGAAAATTAATTTTAGATTGTCTTTTATCTTGACCTATATAAGAATCCTTGGGTTTTGCAACGAAGTGCCTCTTCTCTTATGCACCGAAGTGCCTCTTGGGTTGCACTGGGGTACCTCTTCTCTTATGCACCGAAGTGCCTCTTGGGTAGCATTGGGGTGCCTCTTCTCTTATGCACCAAAGTTCCTGTTAGTTTTGCTCCGAGGAGCCTCTTAGTGAGGATCTTATATAAGTTATCTTCTAACATTATCTTTCTCCTAAAACTCTTTACTTTCTCTTACAATCTTAATCTTGTCATTACTCTTAATGTTCATGCAAGATGATACAATAAATATTGACAAAAAAGCATGGCTTTCAATTTCTTATACAACCATCGACTTTTAACAATTGAAATAGTAAATAATACATTCATAACATTCGTTGTACACATATAATTAAAACCATCAAATAATTATGTTCAAAGTGCATGGACCACTTACCTCTCTCTTAAAGAAGATCCTACTTTCTCTTATCAAGTTGAGGAGCCCTAATCACATTCCTAGGGTTTATAACACCATAATAACCATGTTATAACAATTTCCATTCTTTAATAATTAATATTCAACCTAATTTCTAGGGTTTTGAGGTTTTTGATTAAAATAGGGAAACTCGATGTCAAAACAAGATTCAAAGACATTATACTATTGTTTCTTATTCAAATCCCTTTCCAATAGACATTTTTACAAAATTTTCTAACGAACAAAGAATTTGTTATGTAATTTTGAATTATGAACCAATTAGATAAAAGCAAAAAGCCACGTTGAAAATGCACTCGCCAAAGGCAGAGCGCGGCCCCGCTGACGTGGACCAATTAGCGGAGGCTACCTGTCATGGGCATGATCAAAATAAACACACAATCGTAGAGACTAACAACATTCGAATCCCTATATTTCACCTGAAGGTGCGCAAATACCAGGGCAAAAAAGTAAAATCGCTACCTGAGGTCTCCTTGTTAGTCTCCTTTACGAGTTTAGAGGGAGACACATCAAGAGCACCCATCACAAAACAAAATTCATCCCTTTTTCCCATGTCATTGAAAACCAAGGTGCTAAGCACCATCATCATCGCCGACCGGACCCGACGAGCTGGAGCTCTCAAACAATGGTGGTCAGATGGAGGAGAAAAGGCTTCTTCCATGACCGTCCTGAGGAGGCACGTCGCATGCCACCTCAAGGTTAGAAACATAATAAATCAAGGCGCCATGAAAGCTTAAAACCTAGCACTAGAGTATACAAGGTACAAACCCAAAGAAAGGTGCCAACGTGAAGAAAACGTAGGTTTGGATGGTCAGAACAACAACCAAAAACCAAAAAAGGGGAAAGATATAAACTCACCTCTAGAACGGAATTGAGGTGGCATACAACTATTGGGGCATGCGTCGAGGAAAAAGAAACACTTTTTGGGTGTCTTCGATCTCTTAAGCCCTGGGAAGACCTTCCTGTAGGCACGTAGCGTGGATGAACATTACTGCCAAGACCAGGGGTGATAGAGGGCAGTTTGATGTTCGATTTAAGTTCCTTCTCGTCCCGAGGAGCATTTCAGGTGATGCCTTATATTTATTGGTGGCTACATGAGGCTAGATTCCCATACAAAGAGGGAAACAAGGGAGAATCAGAGGCTCTACCATATTGGAAACTCCAGGGAAACAAAATCGTGTGTGTTTGGGATCAAGCTAATCGCAGAGACCCACAAAGTGCAAAACTGATCACAGTTACTCGAGAGATGGTGCGAGGATGGGAAACAACTTCGATGGATGTGAGTAAGTCACCCCCTGAGGAGTCCCACTTCAACGGGGAATCAGGTGAGGGAGGGGACCTCCTAGGTCGAGGATGACTCTACAATATAGAGTCCGACCCATTCAGGGTTCTGTCTGTGTGACATGTGATTTAAAACCAGTACTATAGAGTTATATAGTGCATTAGGGATGAAACTATATTATATCTTTCCAAAATCAAATGAGGGGTCAAACAAGGTCCATTTGACTTGAAATTTTGACCATGAGTGTATTTTAGGGCCTAGATTATTATTTCGTAATTACTTTCCATATTTGATGACCCAAAGATGAGCCATTACTATAATGTGGTTAGTATCACTTTTGTACATTAAAAGGATGGTGATTGGTCTCTAACTAATTTATGTTGCCATTTATGGTTACTTAGGGTATATTTTATGTCTATGGAGTATTTTTGATGAAATTAGTTCAATTAGGTCCATATACTCATTGGTGATCTTGAGAATGCACTTAAGAGAGAGAAATCACATTATCTATTATCATTAAATTAATTATCATCATAAAAAGGGAAAGAGAGTGAAAATTATGTTACTCGTCTTTTATAATTCCTAAAGGAAAGGTTATCTACTTGGGATTTTTGCATTGAAGTTCAAACTTCAAATTTAATTGGTGAGAGATTTCATATAAAACCCTAAGCTTTGATAAAAAATTTGGGATGTTACAATTCTACCCACCTTAATTAAATTTCGTCCTTGAAATATACTTTATGCTACTATCCACCTTAGGGTTTTCCTTATCCTTAACATAAAAGGTTTAACTTATAATCCACACATGTTCATTCATAAGATGAGACTTACCACAACTATAACCTTAAAGAGATTTAGTCACTTAAACGATACCTTGTTCATTCTTATCATCTTCATCATCATCCAACATGGTTACGATTCTAGCATGTCGCTTCTCTCTAGGTGCTTCATTAACTTTTGGCTCTTTCTTTTGAAACTTAGGGCATTTGAGTCTAATGTGGCCTATTTCACCATATGCATAGCACACTCCAATTCCAAACCTGCATTCTTTTAGATGATACTTGGATCACTTGACACATTGAGTCTTCGCAGGTTGATTTGCAACAACCTCAGCTGGAGCCTTCCTCTTCTTATCATTATGGTGGTTGTTGATGTGGGAGTGGTTGTCCTTCTTCCATGCTCTTCCTGGGTGGTCTTCTAGTTCTAGGGCAACATCTAGGGCACTTTGCAAGGTTCGATGTCCTCATCCAGACAAAGCAAAACTAAGGTCCTCCTTAAGACCCCTCATGAACTTCTTCATCTGGCGTCGTTCATCATAATCATATCCATACTTCTGCAAGATTTTGAACTTCATGGCGTATTGTGTGACTGCCATATCACCTCATTGACAAACATTGCAAAATTTCTCTTCTTTCTTTTGAACCATAGCCTCAGATATATAATGATATTTAAAGGCCTGTGTGAATTCCTCCCATGTGAGTGGAGGAGAATCAGCTTCACAGGATCCTAACAGGTTCTCCCACCAACTCCTAGTAGCATATTTGAGCATGTGAGTCCTAAAATGAACCCTAGATGGGTGAGGGCAATCTGGGTCGTGAAAACAATGCTCCATGTTCTACAACCAGCTTTCGGCTTTGCCCACCACATCCAACTCTTACTCTCCAGTAAAAGAATCAAGTTTGATCTTCAAGAAGTCAACTAGGGAGAGCTCGGGGTTGGCCCTAGGGTTTCCTAACTGGACCTCTCCTCTTCCCAAGGCAGTGGCAAGGGCCCTGACCAAGATGTGAAAGGGTACCATGGGAGTTTCTTTACATGGAGACACCTGATGGTCTCCTATGCTGTGAGAATCATCTTCATCCCCACCCATGGGCATCTCACCTTTCTTCTTTGGTTCCATCTGTGAAAGAGGACATAAACTATATGAGATTTTGAGAAAATCTTGGTGGCCAACTATATTTTTAGCTCTGATGCCATATTGTAACATCCCAATTTTCTAGAACATATAATTCATTGAATAGAATCATAATCTTATTGGGAATGTCACAAAATAATAATCATTGCATAAAAATAGAGTTCATATATAAACCAACATAGGATGAAAATAATAGTTCTCTTACTCAAGTCCTCAACATAACAAAAACATGAATAAAACTAAACATGTTTACATAGAAACACCCTACACTTTCTCATGACATAAACTCACTCTCTAAACTAAAACACATGACTCATAAACATAAAGGAAATCTATTCTATTAATAGTTGGCACCCCACCAGGTAAGGTCTTGGATGTCCTCGAGCTTCTTCTTTAGTTGGTCATTAGATAGCTTTATCCTTGACGTTGCTCCTTTCCCGCAGGTATCACGGCCCCAACCATGCATCAAACAAATTGGTAAGTATAATTGAACATATTATATCTTTAAAGAAAACATGTAAACTAAAAAATAAACTTTAAACATTAAACATTGAAAAGGGGACAATTGCTTTTAGATTATGTCTTTTATCTTGACCGATATAAGAATCCTTAGGTTTTACACCGAAGTGCCTCTTCTCTTATGCACCGAAGTGCCTCTTGGGTTGCACCGGGGTGCCTCTTCTCTTATGCACCGAAGTGCCTCTTCTCTTATGCACCGAAGTGCCTCTTCTCTTATGCACCGAAGTGCCTCTTAGTTTTGCTCCGAGGAGCCTCTTAGTGAGGATCTTATATAAGTTATTTTTTAACATTATATTTCTCCTAAATCTCTTAACTTTCTCTTAGAATATTAATCTTGTCATCACTCTTAATGTTCATGCAAGATGATACAATAAATATTGACAACAAAGAATGACTTTGAGTTTCTTATAAAATCATTGACTTTTAACAATTGAAACAATAAATAATACATTCATAACATTCATTGTACACACATAATTAAAACCATCCAATATCTATGTTCAAAGTGCATGGACCACTTACCTCTTTCTTAAAGAATATCCTAGTTGATCTTATCAAGTTGAAGAACCCTAATCATGTTCCTAGGGTTTATAACACCCTAATAACTATTTTATAACAATTACCATTCATTAATAATTAATATTCAACCTAATTTCTAGGGTTTTGAGGTTCTTGATTAAAAAAGAGAAACTCGGTGTCAAAACAGGCTTCAAAGCAATTGTCCTATTGTTTCTTATTCAAAACCCTTTCCAACAGATATAATTTTCTAACGAACAGAGAATTTGTTATGCATTTTTGAAGTATGGACCAATTAGATAAAAGTAAAAAGCCACATTGACAACACACTTTCCAAAGGTAGGGCACGACCCCACTGACATGGACCAATTAGGGATGGCCACCTGTCATGGGCGTGCTAAAAAGAAATGCACAATCGGAGAGACTAACATCGTTCAAATCCGAATATTGCATCTGAAGGCGTGTCGCACGAAAGTAGAAAAAACTGGGGCAATAGAGTAAAAGCACTACCTGAGGTCTCCTTGTTCGTCTCCTTCACGAGTTCAGAGGGAGACACACATCAAGAGCACCCAGTACAAAACCAAATTCATCCCTTTTTCACATGTCATTGAAAACCAAGGTGCTAAGCATCATCATCATCATCATCGCCGACCGAACCTGAGGAGATGGAGTTCTCAAACAGCGGTGGTCAGATAGAGGAGAAAAGGATTCTGCCATGACTGACCTGAGGAGGCACATCACAGGCCACCTCAAGGTCAGAAACACAAGAAATCAAGGTTCCATGAATGCTTAAAACCTTACACTAGATTATACAAGGTACAAAACCAAAGAAAGGTGCCAACATAATTGAGGTGGTGTGCGCTTGCTGGGGCATGCATCGAGGAAAAGTGACACTTTATGGGCATCTTCGATCTCTCAAGCCCTTTGTAGGTGTGTAGAGTGGATGAACACTACTACCAAGACTAGGGATGATAGAGGGCATACTGATGTTGGATTTAAGTTCCTTCTCGTCTGATGAGTGTTTCAGGTGATGCCTTATATAGATTGGTGGCTAGATGGGGCTAGATTACCATCCGAAGAGGGAAACATGGGAGAGTCAGAGGCTATACCTGATTGGGAACTCTAGGGAAAAAAATCACATGTGTTTGGGATCAGGCTAATCGTAGAGACCCACAAAGTGCAAAATTGATCCCAGTTACTCGAGAGATGGTGCAGGGATGGGAAACAACTTCCATGGATGTGAGTAAGTCGCCCCCTGAGGAGTCCTACTTTAATGGGGAATCGGGTGAGGGAGGGGATATCCCAGGTCGTGGATGACTCCATGAGATAGAGTCTACCCCGATCAGGGTTCTGTCTGTGTGACATGTGATTTAAAACCAATACTATAGAGTTATATAGTGCATTAGGGAGGAAACCATATTATATCTTTCCAAAATCAATTGAGGGGTCAAACAAGGTCCATTTGACTTGAAATGTGGACCATGAGTGTATTTTAGGACCTAGATCATTATTTCATAAGTACTTTCCATATTTGATGACTTGAAGATGAGCCATTACTATAATGTGGTTAGTATCACTTTTGTACATTAAAAGGATGGTGATTGGTCTCTAACTGATTTATGTTGCTATTTATGGTTCTTAGGGTATATTTTATGTCTATGAAGTATTTTATACGAAATTAGTTCAATTAGGTTCATATACTCATTGGTGATCATGAGACTGCACTTAAGAGAGAGAAAACACATTATATATTATCAATGAATTAATTATCATCATAAAATGGAAAAGAGAGTGACAATTATGTTACTCATCTTTTATAATTCCTAAAGGAAATGTTATCTACTTTGGATATTTGCATTGAATTTCAAGCTTCAAATTTAATTGGTGAAAGATTTTGTATAATACCCGAAGCTTACTTTTATAAAAAATTTGGGATGTTACATGATCTGTTGTTTAATTGAATACCTAAACACCTTTAATATTCAATCTAAAAACTATTCATGAATATACTCCTTTAATCTAAGTGTATCCTATGATCGTGACCCTATAGGTCTAGAATACATTGACATTGAATGTCCATAACCAATTATGACGTCACAAGCAAGGAGTGGTGCCTAGTAATACATCATTGCTACCCAAGTAATTTGAAAATTTGGAGCACAACTTCAACCTACAATCCGTGATCAATGTTACTGTGATCGTATAGTTCCTTTGTCTCTAAAATATAGATTGAACTCAAGGCATGGAATCATCATCCTTTCAACATTCAATCCATGTTTCTTAAACTAGAAAAAACTATATAAGATGCATGTGAGTTCTCATATCACATCTTGAATCACGTCAATATAACTATACATTACCTAGTCTCGCTTATCAAGTGGCATGGATATCAATCTCCTTTAGGAGGGACAAATCCCATCTAAATCTCTCACACTCAGTCCCCATGTGTCACAACTACCTAATCATCACCGTTATGGCAATCCTTATTCAGGGTTATGTCAGATGATGTCAAAGTATATTGAATGACATGTGATGTATGTAGTGACTTTGGGTCTGAGAATCATAATCACCACTATCACTATGACAACTGATTCTGACTACCATTCCATAGTCTCCATGTATCACTCTCATGGTGGGTCTATCCTATACACCATTCTCTAACATGTACCTATGTGCTTCACTTGATATCATATGTCATGACCAATGAGACTCTGTCATCAGTCAACACAAACTCTAGTCTTATGTATTACTATCGTCTATTTTTCTTCCACAGTAATATCCGACTAGGGACATAGAATGAATGTATGCACTCTTAAGATTTATAAGATCTCATTGTTCAAGTCACGTACTTGAAGACATATGACATCGAGTAACATCATTCTTTAGACACATACTATGTCTGTGTCATCATCTCATGCTGATACAAACATAATATATAGAATTACCTTTATTATTATCAAATCAGGTATTTAATGTCACATTATAATCATCATATGATTGTCTCTCTGGGCATACATACCAAAAGAATCCCACTTTCACTTAGAGCCAATCACCCATGAATATTATTCCAAGTGATATTTAACATGTCCATCATGTTTCTTCTGCGCAAGTGATCTTTCACATGTCCAGTCGGTATTTTGCAAGTTTTGACATCTCCTCGCCGTATGACATCTCGTATGAGATGGAAGTTCCATAGTATGCTGTCTGAGATTCCTTGCCTAACTAGTGGCTTCATTGTTGTCACAATATTTCTACTATATCATCAATGGTTGGAACCTTGCACAAGCTCACCCATATGAACTTCTTGATCCACACAATATGATATGCTGTTCTCATAACACAGAGATACTCAAATTCTTCTGTACATATAAACAACTATATTAAGCTTAGAACCCTTTCCAACTTACAATTCTTATTTAAGGTCAAACATAAACATAGATTGTGATCATTAATTTTATTTGTCATTTTGTAAGATTGCATTGGTGTAACCTTTACACCAAACTCTTCCTTATTACTGGCATCTGGCATATACCCTCTCGTCATGTCCAATACATATGAGATTGCTAGATAGGTATATATATCCTCTCATCATGTCCAATACATATGAGATGACTGGATATCCTCTCGTCATGTCCAATACATATGAGATAATTGAATATCCTCTCATCATGTCAAATATATACGAGATAACATGATAAGTACATAACATTGCATTCGAGATATATCTAATTGTGAATGCATATGGCATCTATTCTGTGTGTTCCTATTCTTCATAAGAACTGGGACACTAGGCTCCTGATCTAACTCCATGGAACACGGACAAGTTTTCTCTCATTGAGTTCTTGCATGTTGAACCATTTCAACATTTTACCAATGTATGTGCTCTTTCTTGGGTCAAGAAACTTTCTAGATCTATCTCTATACACTAGTACATATCTGACGTTTGATGTCGCTTTTTGTGACGTTAGTTCCTTTACAAAACCAACACCAATCAACCTACAACATCTGTTTTTCATGACAACTGTCACCATACGTGAAGTTCTGTCAATTTAGAGAAGACACATGTACCACTTTAACTTAAGCGTCAATTTCATTTCAAAGAAACTGATGTCGAAAATTGCCCGTGAAATACCTTTTGTATAGAAAAATTTACCTCTAAAATTTTCAGCATGACGCCGATTTTGTTTATAATCCACAAAAAGGTGTTCGTGCCATGTACCTGT